>LS990920.1:33037962-33050462 GCA_900464855.2 Musa schizocarpa | reverse complement strand
CTTCTGGCGTAGTGGCCCTGTACGTCCGTAGTCGATGAGTCAGTGAATTATTACAGAGAGATAATAATTCACGAGTTAGAAAAGGAGTTCTGGGCGGGTATGACTCACGACCCGGCTCGATATTGGGCCTAGAGGTCACACACATATGGTAGGCATTGCGATGAGTAGAGGTTGGATATGAGATATCCGACCCAGCCCTTGTCTTATTGGATGCAGATCCAATACCCACTAGGAAGGACCCATTAGGGTTTGACCGCGGGATCTCTATAAATAGGAGGGATTCACACCCTCATAGGCTAGAGTCTTTGCTTGCCTTTCCTATTCTCCTCTCCCTCTCCACCTCGAGAGGCTGGAGTTTTGAGGAGGGTCGTCCACAACCCCTATTGTGGATCACCACCGCTAGAGGAGGGCAGCTTGACCTCCTTCACCCTCTCCCTAGGATCTGCAAGGAAAGCGAGGGATATCTGATCTCCCTAGGTAAAACAATCTCTATCACGCGGTTTTGTGTTTTACGGGATTTTTACGCAAATCTTAACGACGACGGCGAACATCTTTTTTTTGGGAATCGGGGATTTTTGTTTTCTTGTTCTTCCGCCGCGCATATGATGTAAGCCCCCATGATTTCCCAACAAAGGTATCGAGCTAGGTTGTTCGTCGCGAATGATTGGTTTTGAACTGCGTGTGTTGTGTTTTAGGAAGAATATTGGCGTCAAAATCGTTGATGCAAAAAGCGAAGAAGGGCAACAACGATTTCGCCCCTCGATCTACGTGCGTGTAGCCTGCGCCAACGCGAACAGCGCACCAGCGCTAGGCTGTAGCAGCCGACCCGGCGGTCTGCTTGCAACAGGGCTTGTTACCGGGTGGCTGGCGTCCCCCAGGCGAGGCGCCGCATGGGTGAAGGCGCCCGCCATTAGAAAGAAGCGGCGCCGGCCGGAAGCGGGCCGACCTTCACCCGTCGCTTTGCTCCGCCGTATAAAACCCCCCCCCCACATTGGCTGTCGCTGGACAGCACCACCTCGCAGAGGCGGCAGTGTGACCACCGTAGTGGCGTCCGCCATTGGTAGTGGACGTCCGCCAATGGGCGAGAACCCTAGCGCCTCGCCCTGCCAAGAAGCGTCGTTGATGGGTGGCGGCAGCGCAAGATGAGGGAATTAGGGTTTTGGGCAAAGGACAGTTTTGCCCTGTGAATTTGAAAATTCAGTTTCTGTCTTTTGTCCAAATTACGAAAATACCCTTAGAATTGAAAATTCCCTACATGTCCCCGATTTCAAAAAAATATTAATTAATTAAAAGGTTTAGTTGATTATTATTTTTTTATTATTATCTAGTAGTCCTACATGATGATGATTATTTATACATGTGATGTATGATGTGTGGGCGGATGATCATGGGCCGTGTGATGTGTGTACTTGTGATTATTATTATTGAGGTTCTGCGAACCTCCATTATATTTCTCGTTTATTATCAGGCCTGCGTGCCTATGATTAAGTTGTAATCACATGAGGAGGCTTGATGGGAGCGTGGATGCGATAAAGGGACCCACGAGGCGGACGATCGTTGATGCATGGAGATGCATCAAGATGTCGACGAGGCAAGCGAAGGGCGAGATGGGCGATCACAAGGGCATGGAGATGCACCGTTACACACATAGATCTTGATGTAGTGATTAGGCCCCTCTCGGCGGGCTAATCATATTAGGGAATGTGGTCCATGATCATCCGATGTGATTGCTTATACACATACTAGATATGTATATATATTTGCATCACGATGTAGATATATATTAAATATGTATATGTGTGACATGTCATATTAGGGAGACCAAATTATAGAAACATCTCTCGATAATATTAAATTTCGGTAAACGTTGAGGCAATTAGATTGACCCGCGTGGCCTTCCATCGTTATGGTAGGAACCGATTCGGTGTAGGTTGAGTTGGTTGAGTCCCTCGAGACTCACCTATATCGCGATTAAGCTATCTTGCTTACGACATAGGGATGTCACACGGTTGACCTGAGGGCATGGTATGCTTGGTCCAGTCCCTCGAGGGTATATCATCAAATCGGACTCATCTTGTAACGAAGGTGTTGACTTAACCGAGCATCATGGTTGGTCGAGTCCCTCGAGGCCATGGTGATTGGGGCCGAAACGGGGCCGGGAATCACAAGGAGTTGTGATCGGCAAGAGTTGCCTACCTTTTAGACTTAGTGTGATTGGTCGAGTCCCTCGAGGTTACTCTAAGGCGCCGATTGGGATCTGATCCCCACTAGAAGTCTTTGGAGACTTCCGTTTCACGTCTTTGAGGTGTCGGACTCGACTTCGTTAGTAAAATAATGGGGGGCGTATTAAGATAGAAGTCCATATCTTGATAGTTTATTTCTTGCAAAATCTGCATGTTATTCATTTACTGCTACATCTTTATTTTCAAAAATGTAAACTTTTCAAATCCCTTCGTGGCATACTTGATGTCAACCGCCTTCTTGGTCCAAATTATCTGGGATTGGCTCAAAAGTAACTTGAGAATTGTTCTCACGGCGGAGAAAAATGGTAATGCGTCCTTGATCTGATGATGCCTACGCTTAGAAGAAGGGGCAAGCGAGGATGAGATCACTTCCGCTCGTGAAGTACATTGATGACTCCACTCTTGCTCGGTGCTATATGTTGGGCTCTATGACTCCGAGTTCTGAGACAACATGAAAAAAGATGGATGCCGATCCATTCTCCTACATGTCCAAAATTGTTTGAGGCAGGGGAAGGACTCAACGATATGAGATATCCAAGAGCCTTTTTCCGCTAGGATGGCTGAGGGACACCAGTTTGAACCATGTCCTAAAGATGATTGAGTGGATAGAAAACTCACAGTCTAGGAATGGTCCTAGAGGATAACTTTTGTGTGGACATTGTGCTTGATCCCTACAGATTCCTTTTCACAATTCATAATGAATTTTAATATGAACAAGCTTGAGGTGACTCTCCAGAGCTCCTCAATATGTTGAGGGAGCAGAGAGTACTATTAAGAAAGAAAGCCATTCTCTACACCCGGTTAGACCGAGAAAAAAAAGGAAAGAAAAGGTCCCTTAAGAAGGAAAGGGCAAAGGCAAATAAAAGGTAAAAGCAAAGGTTGCTAAGAATGACCCGACAAAAGGACAAAGCCCAGTGCTTCCACTATGGTAAAGATGGGCATTGGAAGAAAACTGCAAAGAGTACCTTGAAAAAGGGCAAAACAAAAGCTTGATGAAGCTTGGGTACATTCATGATCGGTCTCCATTTGTCGGACTCTTATGATAACACATGGGTATTGGATATCGGTGGTGCTTATCATATATGTAATTCGTTGAGGGTTCTAGCAAGGCCTAGGAGACTACTGAGGCGAGATGGACCTCAAGATGGGTAATGGAGCAAAAGTTCTTTGTATTAAGCTGTTGGCGGAAGGTAAGCCTACATCTCACTAATGGAGCTTTTATTGCATTAGATGCATGTTATTTTGTTCCTTCTATTATCAAAAACATTATCTCCATTTTATGTTTAACAGTTAGTGGATATAAATTTGTTTTTGAGAACAATGGTTGTTCGATATTATTAGATGATAAGATCATCACGAAAGGAACATTGCATAATAGTTTATTTATTTTAGACACCACTCCACATATCATGAATGTAAATATGTCCAAAAGGAAACAAGATGAGTTGAACAGTGCATACCTGTGGCATTGTAGGATATGTTACATCCATGAAAAAATGATTCAAAAGTTGCTAAATGATATATATCTAGATCCATTCGACTATGTGTCATATACAACTTGTGAGCCTTGCATTCGTGGAAAACTGACCAAATCTCCATTTAGTAGAACTGGAGAGAGAGCCAATGAGTTGTTGGAACTCACACATAGTGATGTATGTGGACCCATGTCAACTCATGCCATTGGAGGTTACTCCTACTTCATTACATTTACTGATGATTTCTCAAGGTATGGATATGTATACTTAATGAAGTACAAGTCTTAGGCCTTTAAGAAATTCAGAGAGTATAAGAATGAGGTGGAGAACCAGACTGGAAAGAGTATCAAAACTCTTGATCGGATCGAGGAGGTGAATACTTAAGTCTGAGAGTTTACTCAGTTCCTCAAGGACCATGGGATATTATCCCAATGGACACCTCCTTATACACCTCAGCTCAATGGTGTCTCTGAAAGGAGAAATCGTACATTATTAGATATGGTACGGTCCATGATGAGTTTTCACCGACCTACCCATCTCATTAAAGGGGATATGCCCTAGAAACCCAAGACTTACCTTACGAGCAAGAGTTCCAACTAAGTCGGTAGTGTCTACACCATATGAGATATGGAAAGGGAAGAAGCCCGATCTTAAGGTTGTTAAGATCTGGGGCTGCCCCTACCCATGTTAGAAGACACAACCCCAGATAAGTTAGAATCAATAACAAAGATGACGAGCAATGCAAATTTGTGGGATACCCCAAGGAAACTTGTGGGTATTATTTCTATCATCTCGAGGAACAAAAGGTCTTTGTATCTAAGAGAGCGTGTTCCTTGAGAAGGAACACATTCTTGACGGAGACAGTGGGAGAATGATAGAATTGAAAGCGAGGTTGGAGAACCAAGCTCAAGCACCACTCTGACCCAGCATTCGGTACCTAATACACAAGTATCAACTTTACGCAGGGTCCGATAGAGTATCCCATCCTCCTGAGAGATATGTGGGACATATTAGAGCAGAGGATGTAGAGGATATTGATCCTCGGACCTCTGAGGAGGCTATTATGAGTATAGACTCGGGAAGTGGAAAAAAAGCCATGAATGCGAGATGGATTCTATGTACTCCAATAAGGTTTGAAACCTAGTTGATGCTTGAAGGTATTGTACCCATCGGTTTGCAAGTGGATCTTTAAGAAAAAAAGATGGGGAGTAGATGGAAAGGTAGAGACCTATAAAGCAAGGCTAGTGGCTAAGGGGTATGTCGTCAAAGGCAAGGTGTTGACTACAATGAAACTTTCTCACTCATAGCAATGCTAAAATCCATCAAATTCTATTGGCTATTGCAGCACACTATGATTATGAGATCTGGCGGATGGATGTGAAAACCGCATTCCTCAACGGGAACCTCGAAGAAGAGGTATATATGATGCAACCCGAGGGATTTGTGTCCAAGAACTGCCCGATAAGGTGTGTAGGTTGCTTAGATCCATTTATGGACTAAAGCGAAGCTTCAGAAGTTGGAACATAAGATTTGATGAGGCAATCAGATCTTATGACTTAGGTTAAACGAAGATGAGCCTTGTGTATCTGAAAGGTAAGTGGGAGCTATCACCTTTTTGGTGTTATATGTGGATGACATCCTCATCATTGGGAATGACATAGGAATGCTATCCACGATAAAGGCTTGGTTATCTAGACACTTCTCCATGAAGGACTTGGGGAAGCATCTTATATCTTGAGGATTAGAATCTATAGAGATAGATCCAAGAGGATGCTTGGCTTGTCCCGATCAGTACATAGAAACTATTATCAAAAGGTTTGGCATGAAAAATTCCAAGAGAGGTCTCATGGAGATGAGACATGGGATATCGCTTTCTGAATATGTCCCCAAAGACTCCCAAAGAAAGGGCGAACATGGATATGATACCTTATGCCTCAAAGAATAGGGTCTATCATGTATGCCATGCTATGTACTAGGCTGATATAAGCGCATGCTCTCGAGTGTCACGAAGGGTATCAAAGCGAATCGTGCTTGGAGCACTTTGAAAGCGAAAAAGTGTATCCTAAGTACTTGAAAAGGACTAAGTATCTTTTCTAGTATATGGAGGTAATAGCCTTAAGGTTGAAGGCTACACCCACTCAAGTTTTCGATCGATGTCGATGATAGCAAGTCGAATTCGGGTATGTGTACACCTTGAATGGAGGAGCGGTGTGGTGGAAGAGTCCCAAGCAAGATACCACTTTGACACGACCACCTGCCCGAGTACATTGCTGCATCGAATGCAGCAAAAGAGGGAGTCAGGGTGAAGAAGTTCATCCGCAGATTTGGGAGTCGATCTGAATAGCGACAAGTCGACTTCCTTATATTGCGACAACTATGGGTGATTACTCAAATAAGGGAACGGGTCTCCCTCGAAGTGTTACGAGGAGGTTCCAAACTTATAAGAGATGTCGTAACCCGAGGAGATGTAGCAGTGGAAAGAGTTCCATCCGAAGATAATATTGCAGATCCACTGACAAAGCCGTTGTCTCATTTTGTCTTTGAGCGTCACAGGGGTCTGATGGGGATCAGACACATATATGATTGCCTTTAGGTCAAGTAGGAGATTGCTAGTTATAGGTGCCCAGCAAGCCAATCACGTGAGTGATGGCACGTGTGACTTGATACAGAATCTTTTTGCTTATTATATTTTGGCGTATATCACTTTATAACTATTGCATAAATGCATATATATATTGTGATGTCCTTGGATTTGTGCAATGGGAATCGGATCGTGATGAGATCACGATAATGAGATCGATTTACCTTTAAACACATATCCTAAATAATCCCGGTCATATGTTACTCGAGAGGGACATCGTGATAAACGGATAGGCGGTGTGCTGTATACCCTTCCATATGATGGATGCAATGGTCTCATAGTTGCTTTCGTGTAGGGACACTAGGGATACATGCAGTGCTCATTGGAGAATGAGTTCACCGGATTGATCCTTCACGGAATGCCGGATGGTTGATGATGCCTTATTGTCGGAACAACGATTCCGTAGTCCTAGTGGTGTATCTAGTCCTTAGACTTGAGACACCAAGGATATCTTTGTATGAGTGCTCCACTCTTTGATACCGAACTTATAGGGTTGGCTGTCCCCGGATCTAGTACAGCTGGTCATTGGGAGTGGTAGTCGACCTTACGAGGGCTATTGAGTGTCGATAGAGGATCATCCACTCTCGGCGTCATGAGAGGAATATCCCATGTGTTCTTGCTCGAGACAAATCCCCGGCGGGGTCATTCGGGTTGGGAGAGAAAGAGTTCTCTGGGAGAATCCGATTAGAGCGAGACTTCAGTAGAAACCGTATGGGTCCGACAACACCATGCTCGATATACTCGTCTCTAGGATATTAGATGGATGAGGGACTATAGGTACATGGTAACGAGGGACAGAACATGTCCAATGGATTGGATTCCCAGATCGTCTGCAGGGGACTCGGTAGTGGCCTAGCACGTCCGTCGTGATCGATGAGTCGAGTGAATTATTACAGAGATAATAATTCCTTTGAGTTAGAAAAGAGTTCTAACAGGTATGACTCACGGCCAGCTTCGATATTGGGCCTAGAGGGTCACACACATATGGTAGGCATTACGATGAGTAGAGGTTGGGATATGAGATATCCAGTGAGCCTTTGTTTTTTATTGGATGCAGATCTAATACCCACTAGGAAGGACCCATTAGGGTTTGACACGAGATCTCTATAAATAGGAGGGATTCACAGCCTCATAGGCTAGAGTCTTTGCTTGCCTTTCCTATTCTCCTCTCCCTCCCACCTCAGAGAGGCACAGAGTTTTGAGGAGGGTCGTCGCAACCTGCTGCTGTGTGGATCACCGCTAAAGAGGAGGGCGCTTGACCTCCTTCACCCTCTCCTATGGATCTGCAAGGAAACAGGGATATACAATCTCCCTAGGTAACACAATCTCTATACGCAGTTTTGTGTTTTGCGGATTTTTACGCACCAATCTTCGCACGACGACGAACATCTTTTTGGGAATCGGGGATTTTTGTTTTCTTGTTCTTCTGCTGCGCATATGATGTCGCCCCCATGATTTCCCAACAGCACCACCCAGGAGAGGATCTCCCAGCAAAGCTGGGCGGTGCAATTGCCCCAGGCTGGCAGTGGCTCCTCCAGGGCTCAGTCTCCGAGCGAGACTAGGCGGTGCAACCGCCTCTGACAGCGGTGCAACCGCCTGAGCTCGGTCTCCGATCTCTAGCTGGGTGGTGCAACCAAGGCCAGTCAAAGTGGCACCGGCGCTTGGCTCGGTCTCCGAACTCTGTCGGCGGAACCATTTAGCCCAGAAGCGGTGGCACCACCCGAGAGGCTCGATCTCCGAAGCTCTGCCGGTGCAACCTTGAGACCACAAATTCCGGAGATGACAGATTTGAGCTCCAAATTCAAACTGGTTTGGAGCCTATAAATACCCCTCCAATCCCTGGGCAAAAGACACAAGCATAGAGAGATTAAAAGAGAGAAAACACTACTGTAATCTCTAGAATTTTCCTCCTCTAGCTTAAGTGTTAGAATTCTGTTTAAGAGAGGAGAGTGAGTGCTTGTAAGGGTTGTCTCCTAAACTTAGTAAAAGGAGAAGAGAGGTGTAAGAAGTAGGTTGATCTTTGCCTAGTAAAGGAAGATCGTTAGTGGATGTCGGTGGCCTCGACGGAAGAGGAATCGGAGGAGTGGATGTAGGTCACGATTGACCGAACCATTGTAAACTCCCGTCTTCTCTGGTTTACATTTACTTTGAGCTAATTATCTTTACTGCAAACCTCCTTCATAGCTTACTGCCTTTTGCGCTTTTACGATTGCGTTTCCAAGCTCAATATTTTCCAAATCGTGTTTAGACGTAAATCGCTTTTCTCGTACGAACATCGTATTTCAGTTTGCGCTTACATTCTGATTTCCATCATAACTGCAAACTGCATTAACAGATTTATTTTAACTGCTTCTTGCCTAATCTTAAGTTAAAGAAATTTACGAATCGACTTTTCTACTGAAATCAGCTTTGTCGTACGAACGTAGTTTTAAACATTGAAAGTTTTTCGCTACACTAATTCACCCCCCCCCCCCTCTTAGTGCTCTTGATCCTAACAATTGGTATCAGCACCCGGTATTTCTCATTTCGAATTTACACCCGAGAGAAATGGCTCTTCATGGCTTTAAAGTGGGTTTTTCGGTTGTTCGTCCACCATTGTTTAACGGATTTGACTACACTTATTGGAAAACTCGAATGAGAGTTTTCTTGATTTCTATGAATTTGGATTTATGGAATATTGTTGAAAACAATTTTCAACTTCCCTCTAAACCGATGAACGAATGGTCGGATTTGGAGAAGAAGTATTTTTCTTTAAACGCAAAGGCTATGAATGCCTTGTTTTGTGCACTTGACAAAAATGAGTTTAATCGCGTTTCGATGTGTGATTCGGCTTTTGATATTTGGAGAACTCTTGAGGTCACTCATGAAGGCACTAGCCGAGTGAAAGAGTCCAAAATCAACATTCTCGTGCGTTCTTACGAACTTTTTCGAATGAAGCTTTGCAAAATCATTGTTGACATGTACACCCGTTTCACGGATATCGTCAATGGTTTAAGAGCTCTTGGTAAATGTTTTCCGGATTTTGAACTCGTAAACAAGATTTTACGTTCTCTTTCTAAGAAGTGGGATTCAAAAGTAACTGCAATACAAGAAGCTAAAAACCTAAACAACTTACCACTTGAAGAACTAATTGGTTCGTTGATGACATATGAAATGGTGCACAATGCATATGATGAACATGATGAACAAAACAACCTTCCAAAGAACAGGAAGGATTTGGAACCCCGGACAAATGAATACCACTTGAGCGATGACTCAAGTGATGAGGACAATGATGAACTTGAACTTCGAACACTAAATCTTAATAAGTTTATTAAACAAAAATCTAAAATAAACAATGAACTTGAATGGAGGAAGAGGCCAAAGAAGAAGAACACAAAGTGGGATGAATCGAGCTCCTCCGAAGACGAGGAGAAAATCAAGAAAGGCGAGGTGGCAAACTACGCCTTAACCGCTTTCAATGAAAAGGTAATCGAAATCCCCCTGATTTATTTTGAAATTACTTGATGCTTTCATGATGTATTTTATTTTTTAGTTTAGAATTAATTTTCTTAAAAAATACATGTTTAAAAATAAAAATACAAAAATTATGATCATGGTAGTAATTTCGAAAATGATAACATTGCATATTTTATGATAAACAAACAAAATGATTTTGATTGAAAATATGAAATCATGGTTAAGAAGTAATAATATGTATCATGTTTGATTAACATTGTTGAATGAAATCATGTTTGATTTAAAGTAATGCATAATGATGTAATGAAAATATTAAATGTTTTTGATACAATGATTGACAATTTTATGCATGAGATTTTAAGTTATACATGATGATAAGCATGTGTTATTTTCATAAGTGTATTTAAAAAATATATGGCAAAACTATGTCCGAATGCATGAAAGTGTCAAATTTTATTTTTTCTTGACCGTAACAATTAATTTTTTAGAATCTATTGATATTGATGGTTTTATGACGAAATTCATTTTTCGATCCTAAATATTGATGCATGTTTTTATTTAACATAAATGAAAAGGCATGCTAACATGAAATCAAATATTTAAGAAAAAGAAAAATATATTATCAATGAAATCATAAATCTACCTATGTTATGAATTTTGTGAACCATAAAAGTGATTTTGATGATTTAAATTTGAAATGAGTTTTATCAAAATCATGATATTGATTTCTTGGAATAACATGAGATTACCTTTGATGATCATTTTGATTCATGAAATTTTGGATTCATGACTTGGTCTTACATTTGCTTATGAGATGGTTGAAATCTTTGTACCTTTGAATTCTTCCCTTCTCCTTTCAATTTTTGAATTTATGCATGTTATATGTTGAAGATTTAAAACCATGTTTTGGTATCATGCATATCTAAGAAATATTGATGTGACAAATTGAAAATAAATGATGATTTTTCTCTTGAATATAACTTGTGATATTTTTTATATAAATCATCATTTTGATTTCTCGACATTCGATATACGAGATTTTATTATAAATCAAAATTTCTCATTAATCGATCTTCTATAATTTTACTTGATATTCTCTTGAGAGGAGATTTTCTAAATGAATCATGATTTTTCCTTGTGAGTTCTTGGAGTTATTACTTGATTTTCTTTTAAAACAAGATCTCTTCTTTGTACTCCTATGATTTTTCTTGATATTTTATTTCAAGAAGATATTTACTATATGAATCATGTCTTTTGGTATTCAAATGATTTTATCCTTCATGATATGATTTCTTTGTATTTATGGCTTGCATGGCTTAAAATGTTTTGATATGATGCATGCAATGATGAAATATTCATGAAGTTAAAATGATGTATGCAATACTTATGATAATGATGTACATGATGTATTTATTGCATATGATGTGTATCATGAATGCTTTAAATGATGAATGTTTGGTATCATGATCAATATGTTGATAAATGCTTAAAAATTTTAATGTTTGAGTATCATATATAATATGCCCATTAATGATGATTGATTTATTTTTCGGTATCGTGCATGAAAAATAAGGTTTTTGAAATTGTGTATGTTTTAATTTGAATATATAATGATGCACAAATAAGATTGATACTTACCTTTGTCATAATATGAAAATTGATATAAGAGTCTTTCCTTGTTTTTGACAATGACAAAGGGGGAGCAAGAATTTCTAGCGTGGATATTATGAAAAGAGGCAAAAATGCAAACTTGCACATCTAGCAAAACTTGACAAATTTGCATATCTCAAGAAGCAAGAGTTGCTTTCTTGAACATCTTAAAACTGATAGCTTGCATGTTCTAAAATGTTATAATATTGCTAGCTTGCATGATGTAGAACTTGCTATCTTGAACATTACCAAAAGTGCTATCGTGTATACTGTAAAACTTGTATATCTGAAACTTGATAGTTTAAATGTTCTAAGCATGATGTAAAACTTGCTAAATTTTCTAGCTTCAAAACTGCATGATAATAAAACTTGATATTATGTTTTTCATGCAATAAGTTGAACTAATATTCTAAACACTTGATTGTGGTACTTCTCCTTTTTGTTGATGACAAAGGGGGAGAAGTATATTGATGTCATGACATGTTATGCATAAGTTTATGCATAAGTTCATGATGATGTGTTGCAAGTATTCATGATGAATATTGCAATGACTTGAATTCAGTTTGAATTCAAGGTTCTATCAATATGGCATATTGATAGGGGGAGTTTGTTTAAACTCCGAGAGTTCAGTTTAACTCCGTCATCAATTGGTTGTCATCATCAAAAAGGGGGAAATTGTTGAATCTCGTATTTTGATGATGAAACCAATTGATAATTGTGTTTATGTTTTAATCTGCGTTTTGAGTGATGTAGGATGCTTCGATCAGGATGAGACAATTAAAGCAGGAAAAATCATGTTGTGCTGGAGAAACATGTCAAAAGATTGGACGTCGGGTCGATGGATCGGTCGACGTATCGACAGAAGGCTTCGGGCCGTGGACTTGGGCATCAGGCCAAGAAGAGCGGGTATTGCGCCAAGGATATCGGAGTTACGGAGTCAACTGACCGATTGGGCAATAGGCCACAGGAGAGGACGATGAGCCGAAGAATCGGATGAAGCGTCGAGAGACCAATGACATGCCGAACAACTTA